>OZ025295.1:102436141-102483141 GCA_964019185.1 Maratus speculifer
CATTTGACGTTAAACGGGGTAGAGGAAGGAAACCAGTTTCGGCTGCGGCAGTGGAAGATGTGGCTACAGCATTACAAGAACAGACTAACAGTGATGTAGGAATCAGCAGTGCACAGGGAATTGGCCAAATGCTGGATATGCCGAACAGCACGGTGCGTAAAATCCTACGGAAGATCTTGAGCTGTTATCCGTATAAGATAACTCATGTGCAGGAGTTGCTATCTGCTGACCTGGAAGCACGTCAATCTTTTGCACTGCAATTTCTTGCCCGGATGGAAGTGGACAACGGATGGCCATGGAACATTCTGTGGTCTGACGAAGCCCACTTTCACTTGCAAGGTTCTGTAAATACGCAAAATTGCAGGATATGGGCGACCGAGAATCCGTCCCAGCTACAGCCATTACCTCTTCAGTCTGAAAAGCTTACTGTGTGGTGCGGAATAACGGCAGCGTTTATCGTTGGTCCGTTTTTCTTCGAGGAGATCAGACCTGCGGGTCCCATTACCTGCACCGTTACTGCAAGCGGTATGAAACACTTTTCCGTAACCATGTCCTTCCGGCATTTCAGCAGCGTCAGTGTGTGGATCGCACAATATTCATGCAAAATGGTGCTCCTCCGCACATTGCTACTCCTGTGAAGCAGCTACTGAGTGCTAATTTCGGAGATGACAGGATCAAAAGCCGTCATTTTCCAACAACGTGGCCGCCACGTTCCCACTTAAACTCGTGTGATTTCTGGCTTTGGGGGTACCTGAAGAATGTTGTTTACAGCGGGAGGATTCAGAATCTAGCCGACTTGAAGGCAAGCATCACACACCACATCCATTGCATCAGTACAGATACCCTCCGATCTGTTGTGGAGCATGCCGTTTTGCGCTTCCAATTAGTAGCGGAACAAGGCGGAGGGCATATCGAACAACTTATGCTTTAATCATCAGCAAGGTGTTGATTCCATGAAGAGCGTTGAAACCGTACGTGTATCGCAAGAAACGGACATGTTATGCACGCACAAAAAACCGTTCTGCGAATCCTCCCCCCCCATAAAAAAACTCGATTGGGGCGCGAGGAGGAAATTTGCATATGACACAGAGTCAGTACACTAGTCTCTGATTACAATACAGATCGGAGAAACTAAAACTTTTATTTTCATTACACATTTTCCACATGGGTGTCATCACAGGCAATTAATGGTGATGGCACCCATGTGGAAAATGTGTAATCAAAATAAAAGTTTTAGTTTCTCCGATCTGTATTGTAATCAGAGACTAGTGTACTGACTCTGCGTCATATGCAAATTTCCTCCTTGCGCACCAATCGAGTTTTTTCTATGGGGGGGAGGATTCGCAGAACGGTTTTTTGTGCGTGCATAACATGTCCGTTTCTTGCGATACATGTACGGTTCCAACGCTCTTCAGGGTTTTCGCATGCGCTGAGCATTTTGCGATGAAAATAAATGGGTGTTGCCATTGGAAATTTTCGAGTTTCTCTAACTATAACCGTAACCGTGAGCGCCATTTTGTTGTTTTTCACAGAATCTCGAGCTCATACCTCTGAATAGCTATATCGGAAATTTCATTTCGATCGGTTGAGCGGACTGGCCGTTAGAGCTCCGTATATCGGCAAAGTTTTTTTATGACCACACTGTATATACATGTACATATGTATATAGATAGATAGATAGATAGCACTTATTTCCTCATGCAGCGGTAAAAACGCACATAAAAGCATAAACCCCTAAAGAATGTAGATGTAGAAGAGGTTTGGTGAGTTGATTAATTTTACCTCCCAACGCAATTTACCCCCTTTCTGTAGTTATGAATGGATATAAGATAGAATAAAGCGATTTTTTGGATGCACATGAAACTTTCTCTTTAATAAGTCACACCTATGAGAAATCTATTAGTGGAATAAAACGCAAATGAAATTTTTGCCAGATGTTTTGCTTTGCTTGCGGTTGAGCGATATGAATAATCACATTCAATGTTTTTTTGAATTCCGATGAAAACTAATATTTTGATTAAAGATCGATGAAAATCGATGTATTTTGATTACATTGAATTAAGTTGAGCATTTATATACAGTATATATTATACATTTTTGTGAATATAACAATGTTATTTATTATTTATCAAGGTATGTTTGCATTGTAACATGCATTTAAATAACAAATATTAGAAAAAAAAAAAAAAATTCCTGAAACGACCTGCCATTACAAATTTCGTTCGAAGTTTTCTTTTTCTTAACCTTGCTTATATTTCTTAAACTTTTTAACTTCTTTACATTATACATTTAATTTAATTTATTAACATTTTCATTTTTTTAACTTATAATTTTAATTGTACTCTTATATCTCTTTAGTACCACCTGTTTCATAAAGTAGCTTTTAATATCATTTAATTATAATTAATTTTTCAATTAATTTTCAGCAATGAAATTACTCTTGAAATTATTAAATATTTAATATAGTCACATATATAACATTTAATGTAGTCACATATATATTTAATAAGTCACATATTGAATATTTAATATAGTCACATATTAAATATTCAATAATCTCAAGCGTAATTTCACTGCTGAAAATTATTTGAAAAATTAATTACAGTAGAACCCCGTTAATCCGGATCTTCGGATAATCCGGATTGATTTGGTCATTTTTTTTTCCAAGTTTGAGAAGTGATTGGCTAATTTCCATAACATTAATTTGTTTCATCATCATATTCTGAATTTAAAAAAAACTTTTTCTGAAATCTTTTCGGAAGAATTAAGCAAAGTAAACATTTTTAATGTCTGTAATTATTCAATAAGTTTAATATAAAGGTGATTTCTGTAAGTATGTTTTATTTTATTCCATTTTTTTCTTATTCTCCGGATAATCCGGATTTTCGATAATCCGGATCGGTCTGGTCCCAGTTAATCCGAATTATCGGGGTTCTACTGTATAATTAAATGATATATTCACCGATGCTGTGTCTCAAATTACGCACAGGTTTATGTGCTCATGTAGACGTTAACATGTTGTGCTGCATTTGTAGAATTACCAACAAAATGTAAGTGAGAAATGCTAAGCTAGACATCGTTCTCGTAGCTTAAGGGTGTATTCGAAAAAACGCTTTTCCATCTTCAGCAGCTCGAAATTTTCCAATACAATTTCAGACACATTTTTAAACGTAGACACAAGAAATTTGCTGAGAGGATTCTTGAAGGGACGTATGAGGTGCCGAGTGATGTTTTTTACTCTCAATTCATTAGAATTTGAGTTATAAACAATTATCTTCTCAGTATGACCCCTTTTTTCGTTCTCAAATCTCTCGCTTGGGAAAAATCGGTTCGAAATGCCGTTTTTGATTGCTTTTTTTGCAATATTTTCTGCATTTATCAAAGAATCGACAATTACGGCACTTTGTGTACTTTCCAAATAAGAGATTTTGAAAGTTTGGTGTATTTGAGAGCAAAGATGGGTTCAAAAATAAATCGGAAAATAGGCAGTTTGAATCGAAATACACCCTTAAATGGTAGAGCTCTTCGAGCGCTGTTACAAAGGTACCGTGTTCGATTCCCGTTTTGGACATTTTTTATTATGTTGGTTCTACGACTTGTAAGCAATGTGATAGTTACATATTAAATATCTTTTTAACATTTAACTTTTTTATAATAAAAAAATATTACGTAGTTTATATAATACAGCTAGAATTTTATCTCTCATTGGCTCAATAAAAGGTAATCCTCTATTGACGACGCTAGAAAGCTCTTCAAAGTGTATACACTGTTTATCACTGTGAAGTAAGAGAAATAAACATAAAGATGTACTTTTTTTCTATTTAATAGTGGTGCGAACAGAATATGAAAATAGTTATCTTTGGCAACCATACTGTTGTAAGAAAGTTGGAGGATAAACAATCGCATCGTGTAAAAGAAATTGGAAATAAGTAAAAGTTTTATAAACTTCCTTTTCACACAATGCAGAAATTTTCAAAACCATTAAACGTATGGATTTGTGTCTTACCCGCTTCCCTGATTTGCCCGTACGTCATACAGGCAACGTGTTTTTACCAATCGGAATTTGCTCGTACCACGTACGTGTAAAGGATTTCAAATCATCATTTATTACCCTCACCAGTAAATTTTATTGTAATTTTTACATTATTTAATCAAATCATTTTTCTGATTCAATTAGGCAAAAATTTCTGTTTTGAAAAACCGGTGATAAAAGATTAAAAATTCAGTAAAAAACGAAAAAAACAAACAAACATTATTTGAAAGTTAAAAAAAAATACTGATCATTTAAGTGGTTAAAGTTATAAAAAAGATAAAGAAGTGTGGGGATTGCGATGCCAATAAAATTTAGATTCTAACAAAAGAATGAGTTTCTGCATGTTCTGCATAGCTTAGTTGCATTATATATGAACTCGCAACAATAAATAAAAGCTCCAATGTTTTTATTTTTCTCGGAATACATATTTTTACTATGAGGATTACTCATACAAATATGATGAAAAGGAAAACTGTATGATCTAGAGGAGATTTCTGTCCCCGAATATCTTTATCACTTATATTTGGCTTTCTTTCGATCAGTCATATTTTTCATTCAGTGTGTATTTATGAGAATCTCGCAAAAATACTATTTTTTCTTTCTTTGTATTCCACAATGCAGTTTTTCAGAAGCAAAATATTCTTATGTCAGACATTCGTTTCTTAGAGAACGTTCTGAGAAGAAAAACGTTGTTTTGTGAAATAACCTTTTATATGCCCAAGTAATAAGTTTCGTAGTTTTTTTTAAGATGATCATAAATCATTTTTATTTTTTGATTTATGTACTAATATTTCCGAATTGTAATCGTTTTGAACTATAAATGCCACCAAAATATTGAATTAATTCTCTAACTCATATGGGCCTCATATGAGGACACATAACTATTGTCCTATAAAGCAAAAGAAGGGGAAAAAATCGGAATTCATTTATGAAGATCTGTTTGTAGACAGATAATATCTAGCATGTAGCACAGTTATAAAATTGTTTTATAATAGGTTCTCATTTATCAAAAAGAAAAGAAAAATGTGAATAATGAAAAAATAATGAAAAATAATTTATGCATGGAAGATTAAATAAGCGGAATATGTTACAATTAAAACCAGCGTTTTCCCATTATCAAGGTTTTTATTCACTTTCAAGCTGAGCCTGTAAGTTGAACCTGCAGGGATTTTTTTTCGTTTGATATGCACTTAGAATAAAAGTGAAAATTTAGGCATTGATATATGAATGTTTCGTTTTATTTTATATTCAACCTTTAATCTCCATTCAATTATTTAATTTAAAAAAGGGTTATCAGGTTATTTTAGTACCTTTTAAATTAATTTTAGGAGCTGTGAAGAATTTAAACTTTGCTATTTATATATATATTTTTTTAATTAAAAAATAAGAAAATTAGAGGAAAAAAAACATAAATATATTATATATAGAATTGTAAATTTTACTTTATTTATTCTAAGAATTCTTCTGAATCTGTGAGGCAAAGATTTTTGTTTTGAAAAACCGGCGATAAAAAATTAAAAATTCTGCAAAAAACGCAGTTTTGCAGAATTATTATTTGTGAAAAAAGTTTTTTTTTCACAAATATTCATCACTTAAATGGTTGAAATTATAAAAAAGAAAAAAGAACTCGCGACTACGATGGCAATAAAAATGAGATTTTAACAAAAACATAAGTTTTTGTATGTTTTGCATAGATTGTGTACATTACATATAAAATCATAACTTGACCTAAAAGCTTTGATGTTTTTGCTTTCCTCAGAATACATATCTTCACTATGAGGATTACACATACAGATGATGAAAAGGAAAACAGGACTGCATGATTCTAAAGACGATTTCTGTCTCTGGTTGTCTTTATCACTTATATTTGGGTTTCCTTCGATCAGTCATATTTATCATTCACTGTGGCATTTACAAGAATCTCGCAAAAAATATATTTTTTTCATTCTTTGTATTACACAATGCAGCTATTTAGAAGCAAAATATACTTACGTCAGGCATTCATTACTGAAAGAATGTTTTGAGAAGAAAAACGTTGTTTTGTGGAAAAAACCGTTTGTATTCCCAAGCAATAGGTTTCGTAGTTTTTTTTAGGATGGTCATAATTCATTTTCATTTTTTGATTTATGTACTAATACTTCCAAATGGTAATCGTTTTTAAGTATAAGCGTTGCCTAAAAATTGAATTAACCCTCTAACTCATATGGGCCTCATATGAGGAAAGATAAATATTGCCCTATAAAGAAAAAAAAATCATCATTCATTTATAGAGATCTGATTTGTGGACAGATAATTGCTAGCATGCAGCATAATAATAATATTATTTTATAATAGGTTCTTATTTATGAAAAAAAAGTGTGAATAATGAAAAATAATTTATTCATAAGAGGATTAAATAAGCGGAATATGTTTCAATTAAAAACAGTGGTTTACCATTATCAAGTTTTTTTTTAATTCATTTTTTAGCTCTGCCTGTAGGTTGAACAGGCAGGGATTTTTTGTTTGATAGATATTATGCGCTTAGAATAAAATTTAAAATTTAGGCATTAATACATGAAAATTTCGTCTTATTTTATATTTAATCACTATTCGCCTTTCACCTATTTAATTAAAAAAAAAAAAAAAACTGGTCGGCAGGATATTTTAGTAACTTTTTAATTCATTTTAAGAATTCTGAAAAATTTAAACTTTGCTATTTATAATTTTTTTTAAGTTGAAAATAAATAAATAATAGCAAAAAAACGCACATGGATTATGCTGTTCAGAGTAAATATATGTATATATTTCTTTGTAAATTTTATATTACTTAATCTGAGCATTTTTTCTGATCCATTTAGGCAAAAATTTCTGTTTTGAAAAATCGGTGATAAAAGATTAAATGTTCTGTAAAATAAGCAAAAAATAGGCATTTTTTGAAAGTTTATTTCAAAAATATTGATCTGTTAAATGGTTAAAGTTATATAAAAGAAAAAGAGCTCGTGACTGCGATGGCAATAAAAATTAGATTCTAACAAAAGCACGAGTTTTTGTACAGGGTGTCCAGCAAATAACACCCTGATTTCAAAATTAAATTTCTCAAAAACAAAGATCAATAAAATTATGCGGTAAACGGTTTGTTTATTAGGTGAGCTGTAAAAATCTTACACAGAAGTTTCGAACGGTGAATATTTTGAGAAGATAGTGTTCTGATTGCAAAGAATACTTGGCTTGACATTTTTCTTGTTTTAGATTGCTTGCAGAAAACGAGTTTTTCAGAGTACAGTGCCATATTTTAACGATTTTTCGAACTAAATTTCTTGGAATTTTGGAATTTCAAAATTTTAATCCAAAAAATCATTAAAATATGGCCCTGTAAGGCAAAAACCTCGTTCACTACAAGCAATCTAAAAATAGAAAAATGTCAAGCCAAGTATTCTTTGCAATCAAAATACTATCTTCTCAAAATATTCACCGTTCGAAACTTCTGTGTAAGATTTTTACAGCTCACCTAATAAACAAACCGTTTACCGCATAATTCTATCGATCTTTGTTTTTGAGAAAATTAATTTTGAAATCAGGGTGTTATTTGCTGGACATTCTGTATGTTCTGCATAGATTACGTACATTATATGTGAACTCATAACTATAGATAAAAGATTCGATTTCTTTACTTTTCTCAGAAAACATATCATCACTATGAGGATTTACGCATACAAATGATGAGAAAGAAAACTGTATGATCCAGAGGATATTTCTGTCTCAGAATATTTTTATGACTTATATTTGGGTTTCTTTCGATCCGTCACATTTTTCATTTTCATTCACTCTAGTTATTAGGATAATCTCGCAAAAATACAATTTTTTCCTTCTTTGTATTACACAATGCAGTTGTTTAGAAGGAAAATATTCTTACGTCAGATATTCATTTCTTAGGGAATGTTTTGAAAAGAAAAATGTTGTTCTTGTGGAAAAACTGTTTGGATTCCTAAACAATAATCTTAGTTTTCTTTAGCATTGTTATAATTCTTTTTCATTTTTTGATTTAAAGACTAATATTTCCGAATGGCAATATCAATGGTATATTTCAAGTTTAAACGCCCCCTAAATGTTGAATTAACCCTCTAAATCATATGGGGACAGACAGATATTGAAAAATCAAAAAGAAAAAAAAAATCAGCATTCGCTTATGGAGGTTTTATTTGTGGACAGATAATAACTAGCAAGAAGCATAATAATGAAATTATTTTATAATAGGTTCTCATTTATGGAAAGAAAAAAAAAAAAAAAAAAAAAAAAAGAAAAAAAAAGTGAAGGATGAAAAATAATTTATGCATGAAAGGATTAAATAAGCTGAATATATTACAATTAAAAAGAGAGGTTTCCCCTTATCAAGGTTTTTATTCATTTTCTACTTGTGCCCATAGACTGACCGGCAGGGATTTTTTTTTTTTGTTTGTTTGGTATTATTATGCGCTTACAATAAAATTTTAAATTTAGGCATTAATACATGGCTATTTCTTTTCATTTTACTTACCCATCATACGTAGTATAGGGTAAGTCTTGCAATCGTTTTGAAAATCGAAACAATTTTTTTGACGGATTTACACGTTTTAGATAGTGGAGATTCCGTAAAACATATTTTTAGAAAAAAATTTTTGCCGTCCGTCTGTCTGTCTGTCTGTAAACGCTCTATCTCCCGAAGAAATTGAGATAGAGGCTTGAAATTTTGTATGTAGTTAGTATGTAAGAATAGGACGAAGCCTATTTAATATCAGCAACCTCGATTATCTGGAACTATTTTTTTCGGACTCTGGAAAAATTCGTTCTGATGAAAGGTATATAAAAATTTTCGAATTTTTTTATTCTAAGAAATGGACGTAAAAGGCAATAAAATAACACACATTTTGCATATAAAATAAAGTCAATCGAATCATTAGTTCCCGAGATATTCGTAATCCTGTTTTCCACATTCTTCGATTTTTCATGACCCTGTATTTCATTCAAATTTCAATTCAAAAGTATATTTTAATTGAAAATGAGACGCTTAATCCGACGCAGCAAACTGTTAGTTAATATGATTAATTTTTTTGGAGTTATAAGGATGTTTCTTTTACGCAGTTCGGTACTACTTTGAGTAGTTTGGCGTTTTATACAATTTGTCGAAATTGGTAATCAGCAGTTCTTTAATATAGCATTATTATGTATATTAACAATATTTAAATTTTGTTTATGAATTGCAATGCATTGTATAAATTGTTTTCACATGTTTTATTTTCATATACATATCCATGATGGGTAAGTATTACGGTGGCCCCCAACGACTAGTTGTATTTAATTACTAATCTTTTTTAAATTATTTAATTTAAAAAAACTGGTTGCCAATATATTTTAATATCTTTTAAATTATTTTTAGGAATTCTAAGGAATTTAAACTTTTCTGTTTATTCTTTAAACAGATTTTGCCAATACTTTCTCAAGATACATGTCTTGAAGATTACTCAGGAAGGTGGTGAAAAGAAAGTTGTATGTGCTAAAGACGTTTTATTCAGAGAATACCCTGAGGGAGACAAATTGACTTCTCTTTGAGTCAGTCACATAATTTTATTTTCAGTTTATTTTATCAGAAGTTTATAAAATATTTACCTTTCCTCAAATTGTATTACACAGTGTGATGGTCTAGGCTCAAGATTTCTTAGAACAGCAGGGCTGCCACAGGCGACCATTTTCATACTCTGTTAATACGACTATTTTTTTCGCCCGTTTAATTTTCGTATTACTTTGATTTTCGCTTTCTAAAAAGTTAATTGGCAACACTGAACGATTTGATAAAATCCTGTATTTGTTCGAACTTTGATATATAACGACATTACTTTGACTTGAGAGCAGAATTCTACGTTTTGTGTTTCTTCAATAATCGCCATGACCTGGAAATAGCTTTTTTGTCAGCGAGTGTTCCTCTTTATTATGCTAAATTTTCATGCTGTTGTCCATACGTAATAAGGTTCAGATATGAGCCTTATCTATATCTTATGATCTCTCTCTATGCTTCTCTCTCTTTATATATATAAGCTTTCTATAAATAAAAAAATTACAACATATTATAGTTATCAAAAATTAAGAAATTACTATAAAACTTTTTTTAACCTATGAAATTGACCAAAAATAATATGTATGTAGTTAATTTTCATCGATATTAATCGTTTTAAAAGTAAATTTTCATCGATATTAATTAAAACTTGTTATTATTATAAAATAATTACAATATTTCCATTAAGTTCATAACATCGTTGTTTAATACTCCCTCTGTCCCAAATTAGTTGCGACATTTAGGTTGAAAATTTTGTCCCAAATTAGTTGCTACATTTCAAATAGGTGGAGTCATAGATAACCACTTATGCAGTTTAGTAGATATGCACCAGTAAAATTACACTAAAATGAATGTAATGGTGTATACTAGATGTCAGAAACTGTGTTAATTCGAATTTAAAGTAAAAAGAAAAAAAATAATAATTTAGAAAATTCTCTGAACAAAGAAATGACTAATATTGAGCGCAACGCTGTACTGGAATGTTTGAAACGGTATTTGAGAAATTGTAAAATAAGCCTTAATGATATAAATGATGCAGCTGTTAAATTCAATGTGCATCATAACGTTTATCATCTTATTCCGTTTACCGAAGCAGGTAAAGACGTCAAAAACAAAAGATGAAGAAATTTACAATGTACAATAAATTATAAATGCGGACGAAAAAAAAAAATGCCACTGAACAAAATCAAAGATGTCCGAATAAAACGAGGACAATCACTGCGAAGATTATCATATGCTGTTATAATTCGTAAATCAATATTACACAGGATTCTCAAGGCGGAATAAACTTTGGAGCATACTTCATCCATCATTAAGTCTAATAGAAAAAATAAGCACGACCGAATTCGATTTTGTTTGCAGCATGTTTATGCTAAAAGATACTTTTCAGAAATGTTGAATAAAATATTCGTAAATGAATCCACGACTGATTAACTTGAAGATAGTTTTATGGGATTACTATAAAAAAATCTTTACCAAGAAGGGGCGTGGCTAAAGAGCATATGAACCGGGATTTTTTAAACTAATTAATTACGGATTTATGGAATTATGGAGGAAATGTTAGGTACTTATATATTGTTGATTGATAGTATAGCTCTCTGAAAAATGTTCAAACAAAATCATAAAGTCATAAATATCAATAATTAGTACAAAAGTATTCAAATGTCGCAACTAATTTGGGATAGAGGGAGTATTATTTTGTAATTTAATATTTTTAATAATAGTTATTTTAATTATGTATTACTAATTATATCTTTTTGGTTTCTGATATAACTTTCTCTGTTAACTGTCAACTATAAATGTTGGGAATTCGAGATTGCAAATTTGAATAATTTTTTTTTTTTTTTGCTCTCACATGGTGGCAATTTATCGTGTAAGTTTATTTATTTGATAATTCTATTATTGTTTTAATATTTGTCTAGCATTTTTCATTGAACTATGTTTTGCATTGGCAATTAATCGGGTAATTTAGAAATCATTTTTAGGTTTATCCTGATTTCTAATCGGAAATTAATAGCAATTAATGTGTCTATTTAGCATTATTCTTGATAACGCGCTAAATACCACATTTCCAATTTTGTTCCAATTTTTGCCAACTCTTCTGTTTGATATAGTTTGTTATTTAATGAGTCATTCCATATTTTGATGTTGAATTGTAGTATAGTATAATGGTTATATATATATCTGTGTATTTGTTCGTGTGTGTCTGTGTGTTTTGTTGTTGTTACAGGAGAATGGTACTGATATTTCCCTTGTAAATATTGTCAAAACAGATGCAAAAAATCTTTGTTTAGAAATTGTGGTGAAAAAATAGAATAAAAAAAAAAGTCGTCTATAGCAGTCTTGCAAAGGATCTCATTTTAAAGAGAATGTTTAAAGAATCTTGTGAAAGGAAAGATTGTTTTGTGAAATAACTCTTTCTATTGCATAGAAAAGTGACTAATCATAAATCCTCCGTGGCAGAAACGCCATGACATTGTCACAAAAACGAAATAGCACCTTTCAGAAAACGTTCAGGTCGAGCCACTAAACGTAAAAGCTAAACTGAGAGGAATATTATTTTTTAAAATTGCTTTTATATCGCAAATAAAAAGTGTTAAACTTTATCTTCTAATGACACTTCCCACGTGATATTGGAATTTTCATCTCTTACACGAATTTTATTCGATTAACACATTTTTTTTTATTTTTTTATTTTTTTATTTTTTTTTAAGGAAAAGTCTTTAGTTATACCTTGACAATAAATGCAAGAAAAAGTATACTACAAAATTAATTTTAAAAATCTAGTGGTGCAAATAAAATATAAATATAGAATCATATATAAAAAGTTAGCGTCGGATAAAGGTTAAAATTTGTAAAGCATGTAAGGAGTAGAAATTTCTAGACGACTAATTTTTTTTTTTTTTTTTTTTTTTTTTTTTTTTTTATGGAACTAAACACCTACTTATTTAGTTATGTTGTAAACATAACATATGTTTTTGAAAAATAGGCTTAAAAGAAATAAATTTATTACTTTTGTTTATACCAAGAATAAGAATATTATCCTCAACTTCTAATAAAAAGAAAAATTAAAAAAGCATGTATACATATCTGATTTTTTGTAATAAATATTTAATTTTTGTAATTGATTTTTATTTGTAATAATTATGCATATTTTTAAAATGACTTTTTCCCCCCGCCCCCTTAATCCAATAAATTATCTAATTTTAGTTTTAAAATCTGTGGTGCATTACTGCAAATTACAGTAATTTAACCCCGCACTCAGCCAACAAATTAAAAAAAAAAAAAAAAAAAAAAAGATAACCTGTTTGTTACAAAGCTATGTAAATATACTAAATAATTCCTCTAATGCTGATTCCTTAATTTTATGTTTCTGACTTTTTTTTACATGCAGTTTAAAAGTAGATAAAACCATGATACATAAACAACATATTCCTGGTTTATGATATATTTTTCCGTGTGTATTTTCTAATTATGTTATGTATAAATTTGAATTCAGTTTTACTGTTAAGAAATACATTGTAGAAAATATTTTTTGTTGATTTGTCTTGAAAAATTCTGCCATAGGGAATAAATTAAACGTTCATCTAAAGGTAATAAACAAATCGTTTAGTTAATATTTGTTGAGAAGCTAATTCAAATCTTATATTTATAGCTTTTTACAAGTAACTAATTTTTATTGTCTATGCAATTAAATTAAGCTTTAAATTTACACATTTATACATGAATATTTAGTTTGATTTACAATTTTCTCATTAATGTTTCTTAAGTTCGTTAATTTTCTATCAGAAAAGCAAGTTTTTGAAGAAAAACAAGACTACACTGATATAAAAAAGGGGAAAAAATCTGGAAAGTTATTCTTTTGTTTACTTATTTATTTTAGGAAACTTGGATTCCTAAAACTTTTTATGTGTCGACAGTAACAACATTTCATGTAACGGACGCACGTTTAAACAATCGAGAAATCTGTAAGGTTGCTTAGAACACTTTCAGGAAATTTGGATTCTTTGAACAATTTATGTAACTACAACCCGTATTTCAGATAAATATTTAATAAGATAACTGTAACTTTAGTAGACTCTTTTGTAAAGCTACAGATTTGTTTAGTTTTACAAAAATTAACTTTGTAAATTTACTTCTTTTTGTACAATATACTGATTACATTTTAGTAAGCATGTAAATTTCTGTAAATTTACATAATGTAAAAATACATTTTTTTCACTGCATTTATTTTACCATACTTAAATTGATTTTTGAAAATTTAGGGAATTTAATTTTTTCTACCTTAGTAATTTTTTTCAGAAGATGAGCATATGTATGCTTAGACATGGGGATTTTATTGCTATAAAAAGTAAAAGAATTTCATACTACAATGAGAAGAAAAATCAATCTTTAACAGCATCTTGAGCTTTTGTACGTTCAACGTTTATAAGGTGTGATTTATATGAGCTCATAACTGCAGGGAAAGTTTCGATTTTCTTACTATGAAAGAATATTTATATTGTCTCAGAAATAAATATGCATATTTTTAAGCGTACACAGACAGAATATGAAAACATAAAGAGAACTACCAATATTGAAGGAAAATTTATTCTGTGAATATGCCTAGAACTTACAGGGTGTCCACCAAATAAGACCCTTATTTCGAAATTAAATTTCTCAAAAGCAGAGATCGATAGAATTATATGGTAAACGGTTTTTTTATTAGGTAAGCTGTAAAAATCTTATATAGAAGCTTGGAACGGTGAATATTTTGAAAAGATTGTGTTCTGATTCCAAAGAATGCTTGATTTGCCATTTTTCTTGTTTTAGATTGCTTACAGAAAATGGATTTTTCAGTGCACATGCATTTAAACGATTTTTCGAACTAAATTTTTAAATTTCAAAAATTTAGAAGTTAAAATTCCAAAAGTCGTTAAAATATGGCACTGCACGCTGAAAAAGCAATTCTTTGGAAGCAATTTAAAGGAAGAAAAATGTCAAGTCAAGCATTCTTTGCAATCAGAACATAATCTTTTCAAACTTCTTAATTAATAAATAAACCGTTTACCTCTTAATTCTATCGATATTTTTTTCTGAGAAATTTAATTTTGAAATCGGGTCTTATTTGTTGGATCGGGGGGGGGGGGCAGTCGCATAATTTATTTCACTATGATGTACATCAGAAACTCGCAAATATTTTACTTCTATCGGTTTTGTATTACACAATAATAGGGTTATTAAGGAACTCGGTACCCTTTAATCATTTTTTTTTTAATTTTAAAATTTAAAGGTCACTTTTGGCATAATAATAAAAAAATTCGATGAGGTGAAATGATTCGATCATGAAATCGTTCGATTTCCCAGGAAAAATTCGAAAAATTAATTTTTTTTTTGAAAAATGTAAATAAATTTTAAAAGATATTTTCTCGTACAATTTTGAATATTTTGATCAAATTTTTTTTAAACATTTTCAAGTCAGATTTTTTTTCCATTTCGAGAACAAAATTAATTTTATGTTAATAACGTTTATTGTAGCTATCCAAATAGATTTGCTCAAGTTTAAATATTACCTCACTGTATGAAATCACACAAATGTACTTATTTTGTGCTCTACTCACTTCATATTTATGTGATAATAGGCTAAGGAAGAGTTTTCGGAGAAGTTTAGAAAATGACGTATTACAACAGCATTTGAGAGGTATTACACATTTCTAAAGCTTTTTGCGTTTTATTATGCATGGTTGGTTCAGAAAGTAACTTATATTTTAAATTCAAAGAATATATGCATAATATATGTATATAATATATACAAATATATGTATATGTATATATATTTATAAAATAAATATGTATATCTATGTATACATATTTATTTTATTATATGAGAAATATATGCATAAAATAAAGGAATCGCCAACGATACAAAGAGAATTAAGCAAACGTTTATAATTATTATTATTACCAAATGTCAAAACATAAATGAAGTCATGAAGTCATAATAAGACAGACACTATCATTTCTATATTATCTATATACTATCTATCTATCTATCTATCTATCTATCTTTGGAACCGTTATACAATACTACTATTTCAACATCAATAATGAATATATATACAATGTATATTTCTATACTATTTCTACACTCATTTTCTTTGTTATCATTTCTATATGTCGAAAATAACTACGTAATTGTTAAGGAAAGATAATATTAAATAAAATATATGTATTATCAATAGCGCACCAGACCCGAAAGGGTTAAGATTGTGAAATATATATTTCAGTAGATACATAAAATACCATTATATGTACCATAATTCACACTTTCTTATGACTGTTCGCGTTTCTTTTTATGACATCAAAGACATTTTACTCTTCAAAAGGAAGAAAAAACGATTATCAGGACATCAATATCACCTTTTTCGAGACAGAATGAGCCGATAAGTTTTTAATACTGTTTGCCGTATGTGACTCATATAAAACGAACAAAGAAAAGAATTATTCATATTTTTCATTTCTTGCCATATTTCTGGGATGACATTTGAAAAATGCAATTGTTTAGAGCACGTTTGCTGAGAGATGTATGAAATACTTATAAAAAGATAATTATTTCCCTTTTAATGTTAAAATTTTATGAGCTTTTTAAAAGTTACATTGTTTGTACAGTCGTGGAATGAAAAGTAAACACCTTCTTCTAGCTCTGTAACACATTATTGTAGAAGAAAGTTTCTGGTATCAAATGATTTAAAATAAAGTCTTTTTTTAAAGGCTCTACATAAAATTTGCTCAGGAGCGATCTAAGAATCAAAACAAAAACAAACTTTGTTTTTTTTTTCTCAATAGTAATATAAATAACATGTAATAAGTAATATAAGTAACATAAATAAATTCTACATCTTTCAATTAAGGACTGCCCATAAATGAAGTAACACTTTTTTTCGATATTTTTTACCCCTCCTCCCTCCCTCCCTTTGTCACAAAGTGTCACACTTCATTATACTTCCTCCCCCTCTTATGTCACGCTGCATATAGTTACAGTTCAGAAATAAACAGTGATGCAGTAGAAGGTACATGGCGATATACGCCGTATACCTTCTGGATTTTTTAATGGAACACCGTATACCCTCTGTTTATTAAGAAAGCTATTATATAAACTTTCTGAAATATACCCTCTTCATTTAGTGCATACCCTCTGCTTAGAGCGTTCTCTGTTATTTTTACGACTACAGCCCTAGAAACAAAACATTACATTATTCAGCATGTTTCAAATTTTGCTTTTAAACTATGTGTTTTACTGACAGTTGTAACATAACAATAAAAATGATTTGTCTATTTATTACGTATGAAATAAAGTTATGGTACACAATAATGAAAGATATTAATATGCAACAGAAATATAATATTGATATGAAAGAGCAACTGTAATTAGTAGTATTTTGACATTTGAAATGATGCTTTACTTTACTTTATGAATTTAAATACATTAACTTCAAAATAACTTCAAAATTTAATCTACTGATTTTTAATGCTTTTATTTTAATCAAAATGTCTTATGTCACACTTATTCTGCCCTCGTCTCACCTCTTGTCACAGACTGACACAATCTCCCGAAGCCCTCTTACAAGCGTGACATCATTTGTGGGTAGGCCCTTAGTTTAAATCTAAATTTTTAAGAAATTCTTTTATTTTAAACAAAATGTGTGATGTCACATTTTTATGACCCCATCTCACCCCCTTGTCACAGACTAGTACAATTTCCCGAACCTCTCTGTCCTCTTCTAGGCTGATATCATTTGTGGACAGTCCCTTAGTCTAGATCTAAATTTTTACGAAATTCGTACGATTTGTTTAAGTAAAAATAACTATTTTAAAATAAGTATATTTCATAGCCAGTATCCTAATTGAAGTTCGGTATTCGATTGCTGAAATGCTGCAGAATATCTATGTCACTTAAACTTTTGAGACAGACCTTACCAAAAAGAAAATACATCAAAATAATTTACCTAATTCACCTCAATGAAATTTAATTTTTATTAGATAACATCTTTTTCTATACTCAGGTTCAGCTCTTCAAATATGTCCATATTTTTATTCAATCATGACCCTAGCAACTGCTTATTAAGTCATTGCTAAGTATTTAACTTTTATTTTTTACAGGAAAACTAATCTTGTTTTTTCACCATGAAAGCAACGAAAATGCTATAATACACGATATTTAGTTTTTACGTTTTGACCAATAAAAGATACTAGATGTTCATTGATTTTTTTAATGCAAAAAAAAGAGTTTTTCTGCGTGATTTTTCTTTTGATTATTTGGCCTTATTTTCATATCAGGAAATGCTAATAGAAAATATTCAATAAATGGAAAAATCTATTTTCCTGTTGATTCGTTGACTTTCAAAAATAATATTAGATTAGTGGTGATGATCAGATGAAGATGATTAAATTTATCATCTTAATATTAATTTTTAATATTTTCTCGAAAAAATTCCTTTCCTTTCATATCTATAGCTTTTTAAAATATTTTGTAAAATATAATAGAAAAATATAATATCAAAGAAGATACTTTTCATATTAAAATATAAAATATAATAGAAAAATATATTATAAAAGAAAACACATTTCATATCTATCTATCTATATTATAAAGGCCAAACGTATCTGTGCGTAACGCATATGTCATTTTGCTAATGACAACACCTTCCGATGAAATTTCGCTTTTGCAATTTTCGCTACTGCAATTTTTTTAACTTCTAGACATCGCACATTTCCTGTCCTTACAACGTTGTATAGAGAAAAAAAATGTACTTTTAAATGCAACTTGTTTCGAAACTGTATCTATGTTTGTTTTTGAGATATTATTATTAATTTTTTTAATTCAAATTTTTTGGAAGTGGCAACTTGAGTACTATATTTCGGTGCGAAGTAAAAGGAAAATATCCATAAAGTAAAAAGAAAGAATAGACAAGAAGTATAATGAATGGGAGTGATGCAAAAAAAAAAAAATTAACCCTGAAATCCTCTTCATAAAGCCTAAACGAAACCGCTTGCATTTCGCAAAAAGAAGAAAACTTTTAGTACAACGGTTTTTAATTTTATAATAAAATGAAATGCTACTTTAGAATGCTTTAATATAAGCATATCATTTTCATTTAGTGAAAAAATGCACAGCTGATGTTAAAGAATTCGGTGCCTGTTCTATGTGATTGTTTTGTTTGGGTTGAATTAATGCATTTAAATTTGAGCGACAACGCGCATCATATTGCAAATTGTTTTTTCCTTATACTGCACCTCCGTCTATCTCTTTCCTCCATAGAAAATAGCAGATTATCCTATTTTTTGTTCCTATTTTTTCTTTTCAACATAAAAAAGTTGTAATTAAAATACCTCTATCATCTACTATAAAACCTGATGAGTTTAGTTTTCTTTCTTTTTTTTACATCAATTAAAAGATTTTTAGTGCATTGCAAACATACTTTACAAAAGCTACATAAATTTATCTTTACAAAAATGTATTTTAATGGATATTTGTGTGATTTATTTGCTCAGTATTTGCTTAATTCATATCAAAATACTGAAAGAATGCAATTTGATTAATCTGTGAGAAATAACATTTATCGAATTAAAAAAAAAAAAAAAACGATATCTGATAACACATGGAGCTGAAAAAAGTAGGCATATGAATCATTGTATTATCAATATGTCTTACTAAGTTTACCAGTTGACGAAATCGCTTTTTTGTTGGGTTTCTGACGTCATATGGGCATTTTTCTAAACAATTTGTATAAGACTTGATCGTAAAAGTCGAATGCTTTAGCGAATGTAAATGACATCATTATATATATAAACATGTTTTTAAAGTCTTAAAACTGAAATATGTTTTGTAGAAGTGTATCATTTTCACTCCAATGACTTTGAAATTGTTCACAGGCGGAAATGCTTCACTTTTGAAAATAACATAATTGAAATCATACATTGATTAAACGCAATGTTTTAAAAGTCTTTATGGAAAAGCAGTAACATGCAGTGTGCGTCATCAGATTCAAAGTCTTTGTCAAAAATACAGCCTTTTATATTACAGAGTTTGGTGATTCTCTCCGAGTTGAATTTTCTTTGCCGAGTTAGAGAAGCGAAGATGATCTTGGCATTAATTCCAGACTTAAAATAACATCAGGTTCCCCAAATTTTTGTACAAAAGCTTCTCAACTGTAATAAAATTGTTTTGCTATTTTTTAAGGCATTCTACTGTAGTTTTATCAAAATAACATAATTTACTCAATGTAATCATTTATAATATTTAGTTAAACTTACTAGAGCAGACGATTTTTTCAGTTCTATTTTGTTTTCTCTCATTTTGCCAGAAGAAAAATGCAAAACAAAATTATTTAATTTTTCTTTCTTTTTGAAATAATTATATTTTTTTATGTAATTTAATTTTTACTTTATTTGTAGCACCATTTTTATTTCCCAAATAAGTCAACAAATAAAACCTGTTAACAACGAAAACCAAACTGCTATAAGACCTAGAACTATATTAAGCTTTCAGACAGTGTAAAATTACAAGAAATAACTTTCTAGTGACTCACGCTATACAGAACACGTTTGTCATTCCCACGTTCAATCGCTACCAACGACATACAGCGCCAGCTCATGACGTTTAAAACGTCCCACGGATTGAACAATCTTTCAACTGCGATTGGTATAAAACGGCATGCGATCGACTTTTTTACCAATCGCCGCTTAAAAATGATCGAATTCATGGGGTGTTTTAAGAGTCATGAACTGGCCTTGTATGTCGTTGGTCGTGGTTCAGCTATGTGGACTTCAACAGAAACGTTGGCCTCCGCGCGTTTCATAGTTTCGGGTAAGAAGTTAAATAACTGGCCCCTAAAACGCAGTACATAATTAAAAAATCACTCATAACTCTTGACCTACAAATAGACTTATTTCCAGGTAGCCTGTGCACTTAACTCAGTTTTTTCAATTTTGTCACATATAACCCTTGGTTTCTGGGGTCCTCAATTATTATTTGATTAATTGCATGATTCCTTTCAAATTATCATTTTAAAAGCCAGTCTCTGAAAACGGAGATGATTTTTACACTTGGATTGTTTGGAACTCTGTCATTTTATGTTAAACACACCATTTAGAGACTTTTAAAGTTATGTGTCTAATCCTATCTTTAAAAGCTGTTTAATAATATCTAAATTTCATAAAAAATCGAGTTGCAAGTTCTTGTTTTATAAAAAATTCGATTTTTCAAAAGGAAAAGACATACATTGTAGAAGCTCGAGTTTGTTGAAATTAAGAAAACTGACGAACTGATCAATTTGGAACTTTCAGATAGTTTATAACACACAGTAAAAATTTTAAAGAGTAGGGGGCATCATATTTCCGGTGGGGAAGGAGGATCAATAAAATTTCTTTAGGGGCGATCAAATATTTAAAACTGTACCGTTTTCTACCATTTTAGATGCGGATTTTTGACAGAGCCCTGGGATAAATACTATTTATTTAAAATAAAATATCGAAAATGTACTTACCACTATTTTCGAATAGTAATATCAACAAATAACTTAAATTCTTGTTTAAGTCTCTCCAATATATCTATGGGTAGGTTGTTTAAAGTAGGTTTGTCTGAAGATTTCTTCAGAAACAGTTTTGTTAAGAGTAGAATTCGTCCTAATTTGAATACCAAAGAGACTAAAGATTTTCTCATAACCAAAAGGCAAATTTATTACATAAGTTTTAATTTATTTTTGTTCTGAAATGCATGAAGCTAGCATGATTAGTTTTTCAGAAACTATCTCATCAAATTGTTTATTCTGTTTTTTTTTTTTTTTTTTTTTTTTTTTTTTTTTTTTTTTCAGACAGATTTTTCAGAAAATAGTGTCAAAGTGGGCGTTTCAAACCGAATCTCCACATAAGAAAGCAGAATAACTACCCAAGAAAACTGTAAAAAAGTCTTTGCCACTTGATCAAAATCACTCATAACTCAATAAGTAACTTATTTATCAAAAAATTGAAAACACACAGTTTCATTACATAGTCAGTCCGTCCAATTTTACATCTTTTCGTTAAAAAGGAATTTGTAAATGCGTCAAAACGCTTTACGCTTGTTGAGCAGAGCAGTTCAGAACAGCCTTAAAACAATCTTGACAGCAAAAGTTTAATATTCTATAAAAACTTTTAATTAACTACTGTAAATCCTGTTAATTACTATTAAAAATACCATTTTCAATTTTCTTTATGATTATATGTATGAATGTGCAGAAAAAAAAATTACGGAAGATTTCAACATCTTTGAAAAGACTCATTAGTTTTTAATAAAGTCTTCATATGTACAAATGGGAAGCAGGACGTTTCGGTCCCGCCATTTCGGTCCCGCCGTTTCGGTCCCGAGACATTTCGGTCCCGAGACGTTTTGATCCCGAGACGTTTCGGTCCCGAGACATTTCGGTCCCGAGACGTTTCGGTCCCGAGACATTTCGGTCCCGAGACGTTTCGGTCCCGAGACATTTCGGTCCCGAGACATTTCGGTCCATGGCCATTTCGGTCCCGAGACATTTCGGTCCCTGGACTTTCCGGTCCTCAGACATTTCGGTCCCTTCTCCAGCAAGCTGAAATTTTGTGCACGGGAAATAGCTGACATAATTTTATAGGGAACATTTTAGAGTGTTGAATTCAGGGGCGGGTCATTCCCCCCAGAGCTATCAATGCCCCGCCCGGAAATTTTGAGATTTTGTATTTTCAGTGGTAAAAAAGTGTAATCCACCCAGGACTGTATTGAATCCACCCGGAGCCACAGAAGTCCCTCCCGGAGAAAAGTGTCTGAATTCAACACTGGTTTTTTAACTGAAAGCCACATAAAGTTTTAGTGTAATGCGATTAATTAGAAGTAACAAGTACCCAAAAACCGCTTACACGTATAACTCGGATCCAAACTCAAACATATTGCAGCGTATCCAAACGCCATGTAAATTTCATATGACAGAAGTAATTGTTTTCAGGAGTGAGGGGAGGATTGTTCTGTGGATTTATATAAAAGTTCCTCAATCATGAAGATCTGGTAATTTAAAAACACCTATAAGTCGAATTTAATTTGCTTAAGCAAATGTCCATGGCCTACACATTTTCAGTTGCATGTAATTTGTACAATATGTGTTTAATAATGAAAAAAAAATTCTGCAAATAGTTTTAGAAATCTTTATTTCATCCTATTATTTAACGGCACATCATTTTTAGATTATGGCATTTTACATTTTTTAAGGGGTTTTTAACATGGAATTGTGATAAAGCCACATTAATTTTTAAGTTCTGCATCGAGATTGACTAAAACATTTTATTTTTTAAATAATTATTTTATTTCGCTATTAAAAAAACTATTTAAAAGTTTGCGTTAATCTTTTTACATATAACAATTATTGCTACGAAATACCTTTTTACGTGTAACAACCTTTTTACATATAACAATGCAGGAATTACAAATCCTTTTTAATACATTAAACACTTTTATGCTTATTACATTCAAAAACTACGAGCGAAATAAACACAAGTCAAATCTGGGAGGTCCGTCCGCATTTGAACTCCAGAGTAAAAAGGACATTGTATTATAGAATGAGGGATTTCATCTGACAAGTGTATAAAGATCAAGATAAGTAGAATAAAGCTAACTACCTAGCTTTTCTAGCTATCTTGTATAAAGATGACTATTTGTTCAGATGGGCGTTGACAATTGATTGACATGCAGAATTTTTGCTTAAAAGAGGTTAATAGTAGTACTTAGCTGGTACTTATATGCATATATTTCAAATTTTATAGGAACACCAACATAAAAAATTATGTGTTTAAAAATTCCCGGCACTCGGTTTTGATTTGTTTCTTACTTAATGTTATACATTATTTTATTAAATGATTAACATAATCTTAGAAAATTTTAAAGCATTAATAATTATGCTGTTAAATTAAAAAAAAATTAAAAATTAAATTATTTTTATCAAACATATTTATTAATAAGAATTCAAAATTATTTTAACTATTAATTGTTTAAGTGACTTATTTATCAATTACTTGTTTAAAATCTAGTTTATAGCTCTTATTATAGCAAAAATGAAAAACCATATTTTTTAAATTTCAGCTACTATAATGTTATCAAGTTCATTAGGATATATAAAAATTATAAGGATTCTCAAAATAAATATGTTATTTATTCATTTATTGGTTAGTTTATGATATTTTTCTTACTCTTTAAAAATAATTAATTAATATATGATTGCTTTTTGCGAACTGTAAACTATAACTTTGTTTCAGAAAATTTAAATCTGCATCTGGATAATAATGTTACCTAACACTGTTAAGAAATATTTTTATGCATTGTTACAGTGTTCCATTATTATGTTTAATTAATTATTACGTTACGTTACTGATTTTTCAATAATAATAATAAAAATTTCCTTTTTTGAAATAAATAATAATTTTTGAATAAAAACTTATGGTGATGAATAATTGCTATAAATTAAATATCAAAACAGTTAGTGATTTTAAAATTAAAATCAAATTAATATTTTATTAAATATATGTATTTTTAATTTAATGAATCTTTATTTAATTAAATTGATAAAATTATTAATACGCATTTCGAATTTTACTTTAAATAAAATCAATAAATAATCTGTTTTATATTCAATTTATCATTATGTTTTGTAGTAGTTATAAACTGAAACTTATTGTTTATCTGTTTATTTATTTTACATTTAAAGTTACTGAAATTTAAAACTATTAATTCAATCAATAATAAAATTAAAATAAGAATTGTCAATTTTTTTTTCTGTGAAAGTGGGAGCGAAAAGGTAATGCAAATAAATAAATAAATAAATAAACGATAAATTAAAAAAGCTTAGTTTTGTCAGTTAAAATTTGAAATTAAAATATTTAAAATAATAATTACATTATTGTATAAAATTGAAAAATAATCATTTTATTACAAAGAAATAAGCCCACTTTCAATAAAATTAATTCACAAAAATTGTCTTCATGAAGTGAGAAAACTGTGAAAAAAAAAAAAAAATTGGAACCAATAATTATTACACAAAAAAGGTCGTTGGAGCATTTTTATTTTTTAAACAAAAAATTTTCGTAGCACGCCTAGTTAGGAAATCACTAATTTAAAGATTCTAAGAAAGTGTGCTAAAACAATCAATAAAATATGTATTTTAGTTTTTTGTATAGATAAAATATCTAATACAAAGAATATATGATAAAACTTAAAATATTCATTATGTTAAATAATAATAATAAAGACAGTGTAAAATTATATAACATTATTTAATCAAATTTTCAACTTGCTGTGATTTTATTATCACGAATTACAATAGATTAAACTTATTGGACTATTATATTCAGCTTTGTATAAAATTTGAGGGAAGGGGGGCAGGAGAATAAAAATATTAAAAAAAGCCAGAACAATGTTGAGCTTACAGCTTTTAGTAGGCCTTCATCAATCAGAAACCAAGTTATAAGGTGGCCGGTAAAGAAATAGCAAGGGACCGAAATGGACAGGGACCGAAATGGCAAGGGACCGAAATGTCTCGGGACCGAAATGTCTCGGGACCGAAATGTCTCGGGACCGAAATGGCCAGGGACCGAAATGTCTCGGGACCGAAATGTCTCGGGACCGAAATGTCTCGGGACCGAAATGGCCAGGGACCGAAATGTCTCGGGACCGAAACGGCGGGACCGAAACGGCGGGACCGAAGTGGCGGGACCGAAATGTCGTGTACCCGTACAAATGTGTAGTAAGAAAAACTGAAAAAAAAATCGTTACAGAAAACTTTACGTTTTTTACGAAAGACTTATTAGTTTTTAATGAAGTCTTTATATGTATAAATGTGTCGAATGAAAAACTGAAAAAAAAATTCTTTACAAAAAACTTCATCATTTTTGAAAAGACTCTTTAGTTTTCGATAAAGTCTTTATATGTATAAATGTGTAGAATGAAAAACTGGAAAAAAATTTAACAAAAAACTTTACTTTTTCTAGGAAAGACTCATTAGCTTTTGTCTTTGCATGTAATAATGTGTACAATGAAAAACTGAAAATAAAAATCTTTACAAAAAACTTCACCTTTTTTAGGAAAGACTCTTTAGTTTTTAAATACGTCTTTATATAAATAAATGTGTAGAACGAAAAACTGGAATTCTTTTTTACAAAAATCTTTACTATTTTTAGGAAAGACTCATTAGTTTTAAATAAAGTCTCTAAGTGTACAAATGTGTAGCATGAAAAACTGAAAAAAATATTCTTTACAAAAACTTCACCGTTTTTAGAAAAGACTCATTAGTTTTTAATAAAGTCTTCATATGTATAAATGTGTAGAAAGAAAAACTGAAAAAAAATCTTTACAGAAAACTTCACATTTTTTACGAAAGACTCATTAGTTTTCAATAAAGTTTTTATATGTATAAAAGTGTAAAATGAAAAATTGAAAAAAAAAATTCTTTACAAAAAACTTTATCATTTTTGAAAAGACTCTTTAGTTTTTAGTAAAGTCTTTATATGTATAAATGTGTAGAATGAAAAACTGTAAAAAAATTTAACAAAAAACTTTACTTTTTCTAGGACGGACTCATTAGCTCTCGTCTTTGCATATATTAATGTGTACAACGAAAAACTAAAAATAAAAATCTTTACAAAAAACTTCACCATTTTTATGAAAGGTTCTTTAGTTCTTAAAAAAAATATTTTTTACAAAAACTTCCCCATTTTTAGAAAAGACTCATTAGTTTTTAATAAAGTCTTTATAGCTATAAATGTGTAAAATAAAAAACTGGAAATTTTTTTAATTAACAACTTCACTATTTTCATTCATTAGTTTTTAATAAAATCTTTATATGTATAAGTATGTACAGTGATAAACTGAAAAAATCTTTACAAAAAACTTCACTATTTTTAAAAAGACACATTAGTTAAATAAAGAATTTCTCTAAATTTTATCGGAAAAAAATGAAAATAAAATTTCTTTTTCCACACTGTTGGCCTTTAGAAGCTTCATGACATATCACTCATTTTCTACAATGGCAGCATAAATTTAGATATTTTACAAAAGTACTAAAAAACAAATCCCATGATTAACTAGAACTCCAGTATACGTGACGTTTCGACGTGTGTTGCGAATTACTGCTAGCGCAAACCCTTAAGTATATTAAGAAAATATAATCAATACATTTTCATACCACAACGTGTCTCCCTATAACCTTGCGTGATGGCATAAAATTTCATTGTCTGCTTGGTGCAAGATTTATTCTTGAGTGATTTACTTTAGCAGTACATTTTATTTCGATATGTTTGGGACATTTTACCGATAAGTTATGTTTTATGTTGAAAATCGTATTTTCTGCCAGGGGTGGTGGCTGTCGAAAATATCTCGAAATATATTCATGACCTTTCCATTCGAACATTTGTAGGAAGGAAATCATTTCTAAAGGGTGTGGTGGTTTTTAGTGGGGTCTGTAGTTTCACTTCTCGCAAAAGTAGCGATACCTTTTCGACCTATAGAAAATAGAGATATAGTTTTACTTTTTTTAAAATGACTTCATTATTACATAACGAAAAATATCTGTTTTTGGCTATAAATGTGTTTTTGGTATATACAACAAACACGATAAAAAATACAAAATAATTTTTATTTAAAATTGATTTTAAAAGGAAATTACGCAACAAGACCTTCGATGCAAGTTCATGTGTTCAGATTATTCTTTATTCCCCAAAGAACTAAGCTTAAATCAATGTTATTTTGTAACTAATTATATTCAATACAAATATTCCGGATAAAGACCGTTACACTGATCTTATATATATATATATATGTGTGTGTATGTGTGTATGTATGTAGAGTAGTTTAAAAGGTCATGTCCAAACGGCATGCATGAGTCTGTCATGTCATGAGGAACAAGAATTACATAGGAGCTGGGGGTCGGAAACGCGATCGTTACAGTGCAATTGCATCGTGGCCGTGGCGTAATGAAAAGAAACAAAGATTGTAAAATAACCTTTATTGTACGAAAGACTTAATCAAAGTTCAAAATACAAATAAAAAATGTTACAAATCATAACAAATGCTCAAAATGTGCCTCATTAGCTGTGATTCGTGCTTCACATAGGCGTCGCATGTAATCACAAACAAGTTCCAGTTGGCCAGGAGTTTACGGGACATGTGCCGCAGCTTCAGCGATCTATGGCATAAGGTCCATGGTCGATGAAACGGATGTCTCGCACACCACAGATTTAAGATATCGCCACAGATAGAAATCCAGGGAGTTTAGGTATAGGTATCCCGATGGCCAATTTACAGGGCCAGTTGTAAATGTCTTCACGATTCCGTGCAACGCTGCTGATGTGAAGCATGCAGACGTGCATGTGAAGCAGGTTAGTGCAGAACATTTTAAGTGCTTGTTGAGAATTGTAACATTTTTCATTTCTGTCTTAAACTTTGATTAAATTTTTTTTTTTTTTTGAATCGCGGTTACGATGCAATTTCCTCGTCATGATTGTGTTTGCGACTGCAAGTTCCTATGCAGTTCTTGCTGCTCATGAACTGACATACCTGCCGTTTGGATACGACCTTATGAACCACCTTGTAAATAAATAGGGTGGTAATAAAATAAGTATCTCTATTTGAAAGCGCCTGGAGTTTGAAAGAACAACTTGAATGAAACCAAAATCGGTCCACATACTATTCGAGAAAAGGGAAGTAGAATGCAACTACAAAAAACATAGTTACAATAAACGACAACAATTTGGTTTCACATGTCGGTGTACGCAGTTGATGTGATCAGCAAAATGAACAAATGCCCTTTTTTGCTGGTAATTTTTCTCATTACATAAAATATTTTTAGTATTAAATCCCGATCTGGCAAACTGAGAAGCATCTCATACAATAATAATGGGCCTATATAGCAAACTGAGAAGCATCTCATACAATAATAATGGCCCGATGTGGCAAATTGAAAAGCATTTCATACAATGTTACTGGAAAAAATGACTGCTTCTTTGCTGATATTATAACGGCGTTTGCACCGACAGGAATCGTAGTGCCATCTGTTGGCGGTTATATTACAATTTTTTGTTTCTTTGTCCCCCCCCCTTTCGATCAATGAGTGCACCGAGTTTTATTTCATTCGGGTGATTCATTCAAGCTATAGAGATAATTATATAAAGATAAAAATAGAGTTCCAAATAGAGATAATTATATTATAACCATCCGGTATATATCCAGAGTCCGACTAATGCAGGAGTAGGAGTGCACCGGAAAGATGCCCCGGAACCCTCGTTTTGGGGGGACTTGTCATCAAGTACAATCAGGATTTTCATTAAAATATACCAAATGATTAAAATTAGATGAAACTGGTCCAAATTCGTGCATTTTAAAACATTAAAACACTAAAACTTAATCAGCACCATGCTATATCAAGTACTAACTAAATTTAAAGTTTTATGAAAATCAATGTACTAGTTCTTGAGGCATGGCTATTGAGGAAATTGTAAATAATGCAGCATAGCAGCACCGTCTGTTGAGCGATACACAACAAAAACTAATCAGATCTCGTTTATATCAAGGTCTGGCAGAATCTAAAGATTTGTAAAATTCCTGCATTAGTTTTTAAGATAAAGCTATAGCATTAATCATAAATAAACAATGGCAGCACCACTGTAGAGCGATTTGCACCAAAATTTAATCAGCACCATGTTATATCGCGTACTAACTAAATCTAAAGTTTCATGAAAATCCATTCTCTAATTCTTGAGGTACGGCTATTGTAGAAATTGTAAATAATTCAGCATAGCAGCACCACCTGTTGAGCGACATACAACAAAAACTAATCAGATCTCGTTTATATCAAGGTCTAACAGAATCTAAAGTTTTGTGGAATTTCATACATTAGTTTTTGAGCTAGAACGCCCACAAAATTTTTGTCTCATACAGACAGACTCAAAGAACCAGAGACTTACAGACAGACATTTTGTAAAAACATGTTTTTCAGGTTCTCTGACCCCTAAAACGTGTAAATCCGTTGAAAATCGGATTTCGAAAGTTTTCACGAATCTAGTACTTTCTTCTTCACCAGTCTATTTTTGATTATTATGCGAGACTAAGAGTGAAAATGCATTCAGGGATACTGGATCTCGAATTAATTCAGAGTTAACTGAACCGTCAACTTTTATTATCAAATTGTCTAAAAAAATTATAAGTATGCTCCATTTATGTTTAAGAGAAAATAGCACAAGTGTACAATTTATCATTACAGTATAATAGGGATTAATTCAGCAAGAGGCTCGGACTAAAAAAAAGAAATCCTCCCCCCCCCCTCCTTCCAAGAGAGTATAAAAATCCCTGTTGGGGACTCAAGATTGTCAAGGACTCTACTGTCGGATTCAAGACAGAACTAGAGCGCAAATACAATTTTTATAAAAATGCATCTATGTTCTTTCCCCAGAATTTTAAAATGGAAGATTTGTAGAAAACTAACCCGTAGAAGAACTTTATTGTAGATGTTCTAGAAACATATCACAAAAAATGCTTCTTGGGAAATATTGGTATTCGAAAAGCGAACCATTGGTTACCTATGTCCCTTTCCATAGACAAAAGTTTACAGGAAGAATTTTTATTGGAAAATTGTAAACAAAAACAGTTTGAAAAAAAATATATAAATTATGTTAACTGAATACATGTGTATTGTGTAAAAGGTTAAATAAACAAAATTATTAAATATATTACTGCTAATTATGCGACTATGAAGCTTATAAAAAGTAAATAAAACATACATGTGCATCGTTATCAATCTCAGGGAAATCTTATTATAAAGTACTAACATTAATAGTGAACTTTCATTGCTTTAATGAATCAAATAATACAAGACAAAGATGAAAAATATTTATTACAATAGGTATTATGTTACGTTTCGACAAAGAAATACTTGATAGAAAATGAAATAATATTTGGTGAAACTTGTTTTAATCTGAACCTCTCAATTGTGATTATAAATGAAATAAATGGTGGATCCTTTTCTTTCATGAATAAGTATTGGCAGACTCACATATTTGTTGATAGTGTTAAATTAAAAGAGTTTTAACTTGTTAAGTCCAACTAGCTTGTCACACTCTTGCTCAATTATATCATATACTTTCAGACATAAACTGTTTCTTTTTTTTTCTTCAGCTCAAAGTAACTTTCGTGTCTGTTCAATTTAAATTCACAAGTAAGAGTCATGAAAAGATTTTGTGATCCACACTGAGCATAGTAAAAGCACTGTTGCGTTCTAGATGTGAATGCCGGCAAGGGAGAGGGGAAGCGAGTCATCAGCCACTTTACAAAGTCTTCTTTAATGCTAATGATGATGAAAAAAGGAGTAAAATTCATGTTTCGCTCGTACTTAAAATAACTAAGCATCATGAGGAAAAAAGAACAAGAGTTTGTGTGTCCACAGCCTAGACTAGCCTTTTTTTCAAACCGCGCCAAATTTGCATTTCTGAAATTTATTATCAAGCTGAGTCCGCGGATCTTCAGTTCTTAAATTGGCAATTACTTTCAAAACTTAAAAAACCGTTTTTGTCTAAATGAAAAATATAAACTTCAATTACAAATTTTGTCAAAAGGAAAAATCTAAATGTCTTTTCTAAAATAAGAGGAAGGGGGGTTGAAGCATTCATCATTTTTATAATAAATTGAAAGAAGAAAGTTTTGATTTTTTTTTTAAATATTTGTGTCACTTTTTTATGTTGAAGTATTTGAAAATTGTCTTGACTGAAAGTTTTAAGAGGAAAGAGCCTGACAAAAGTTTTTAATTCAATCTATTTTACGTTTATCAATACTGTTTCACAAAACATTGTTTTATAAAAGAAAATTAAATAATCATCATTTTTATGTTTCTCGGACTTTTAGCTGGCCAATGTACTTAATAAATGGCTTTCTGCACTAAATTCAGAAAATAATTAAAGAATCTAGGCTGTGGATCGCAGGCACATCTGTATCACTATCTTCTCCCCTCTCTACATTCGTTGTGCCAATGTCCATGGCTCTGAATCTAAACGTTAAATTATTTTAGGGTGTTGAATATTCCACTGTTGAATTTTTAGGCGTTGTTCGGGTATCGTCCCAGTCTTCATCAGTGACAGGTGATGAACGAGATGAAGGTGATGAGGCCGATCTTGAAGTCACATTTTGAGGTGCCACGGAGAGCTCAATCTCTTCACGATTTTGGCGACCTTGTCGTCTGCAAGGAACTTGTTCAAAGTCGACGTGATACCCTCGATGAACAAAACTACCGCGATCAGAATGGAACATTAGGGTAAGCGTAGAAGAATCACTCCAAGGGAAAAATACCTCGCCTGTTAAATAAAGATGAATTTGTCAGAAAAAGTGTCAATTACACTGTTCAACAATGCATAATCTTGTAATTAAATAAGCCCTAACTTTTATATTTTATGTTATGTTGAAAAAGAATATGATATTGAAAAGTTTCTATCATACCACAGATTAAAAAAAATACTAAAAACTAAGATACAAACGTTTTGGTAGAAAATGGAGTCTAAGAAATATTACGTGTTAATTGCAGCAGCTGTCCATCACAGTATCTTCTTCCCTCTAATTCAAAATAATCAACAATGCAGTCAGCCGCTGGCAAAAGATCGAAATCTCTGAAATACAGTTTTAGACTGCAAAATCCTCTAAGCTGGACGAATGTGTAGATGCAATGGGTAGCTGGGTATCCACTGGGGAATCGAGGACTTCTGAAAGAGCCACGTGGACTAGAGAAGTATGAAGTTTCGCAAGTTGTGCTCGCACTTGGATCTCGCGATGTAGGTGGAGGTATGGCACTACCAGGTCCAGACGGAGATGCTGAAAAGTAAAGGATATCCTTATTAAGAAACATTGAAATTAGGACGACGGTTGAAATATTTTTGTTAATTTATTGCACTATTGTGGTATTATTACAATTTTTAATGCATTACAGAGCGATTTAAACAGTACACAGTTCAGTCAATTACAAATAGGAAAAAAATGTACAGAAAAATTGAATTAGGTAGATAATTGCTATATGCCTATTTATTGTAAATAGTACTATTTAAAAGAATAGTGTCTGAAATTATCGAGCCGGCTTGGTTTACGGGACGTCGAGAAGCAATTATCTAAGAAGGAAGTACCATTAAAGGATTATTTTAAGTGCTTGATGCGAAATTTGTTAACCTTTCTTTGAATGAAGATACGTTATCCATAAAAACTCATCAATGCATTACAGATCAATATTTTAACAACTGTATAAGACAAACACAAGTTTAAAAGCAGGATGAAAAGCAGAATGATCCTGAAGATTTTTCGCGTCCAAGCTGCAGCTATACTAGAGCTATTAAAACAACATTATCAAAATGAAAGACTTTTGATACAGGAAAACAGGCATATGAATAAATATAAATGAAAGTGCTTCTCTGATTAGGACAAATGTAGAATGAGTTAGCAGATCACATGCTTTACCTAAGCAAAACCCGAATGATATTTCGCTACTGCAGTTTAGAATAATGCAGTAAGGATGCTGCAATCTTTTGCAATTGTTTCCGTGATACAGGCAAGCTTTACAAGATCTGGATAATTCTAGATTCAATTACAAACTAAAGGACATATAATAAATTTTTTAATGACATAAATTTGCAATTATAATCATAATGTAATGGGAAAATTTTGCACAAATCTTTCATATGGATATCTTCAAAATATTTGAAAAATTAAATATTTTTCAAACCTAAGTATGAATACTTAGTGTTTGCGTATTATTAAACTAAGAAAATGAATTTTATGTGCTTTTTCGAAATAACAGTGCAAATAAAATTTGAATTAAATAAAACTCACGTGGCAGTAGAGATGGCACAGATGCTGGACATACTCTGCTCTGTCGAATTCTCAGTATGAATCCCAGTCGAGTGTTTGAATGGTCAGATCGAAAGACTATTACTTTTGTTCGATCAGCAGGATGAAATACATAATTCCCTGAAAATAATTCACAGTGCATTTTTTAAGTTTTACAGTATACTTATTTGAATTTTTATACATTTCAATTTACACAGAGTTCGCAAACTTACGGTATATCAACATATAGATTTGGATACATATCAGCATTTAGAAAAAATATATGGCGTCATTAAACTGTCAGATAGATCCCAAATTCATAAAATTTCTCTAGCATCGATTTATTTGTTATGGACCCTCAAGATTTGTATACGAAAGGCCTAAAGCTTCTGACATGCATGATATATGGAATATGGAGATATATTGGTATAGCTGTTATTACTGTACTCGAAACTTCAAGTATCTGGAAATGTTGGACAATTCATGCTGCGTAGATAATCAGACACTGCAATTAGCCAGAAATGTGAACATAACAGTTAAACAGTATTATATGTGTCTACCAGTCATTATAATACTGTATTAATCGTCCAAAACCATTTTAAAGAAAACTGACAACGAATTAACAATGCTTAGCTTGCGAGTGTCTTCAGGCGAGTTGGATAGTTTGAACTGGCATGGATTATTTTTTAAAAGCTTTACGTATTAAAATGTATTCAGATTTTGCATCGAGGCAAGTATGGGAGTTCATCTCCCGATTATGGATAACCATATTATATCTTGACAATATCATCTGATCCTCCTGATTAAATTTCGAGGTTCATTAATTAAGTATAAAGAGGAAATGGGAAAGCTAATACCCTCTTTAATTTAACGAAAAGATTTTTTTCATGCAGAATTATCTGATTTTTTTGAATTTTGTTTCTAAGTTCATTTTGATAAAGCGTTTACTGATTAGATTAGGCAGAAGAGATGATTAGATTTAAAAGTTCATTGGTTAAGTATGAAGGAGAGACATGGAAAAAAAAAATCTTTTTTTGAGGGCATTTTTCTTTGAGTTAAGAATATAATATGCACTTACTACTGTGAATTCAATACAATCGATTTAACTGATCACTTTTCTTATTATTTAAATATATAATTATTTTTGCTAATAAGCTGATCGATGTATCAATTTGATAATTTAAAAACGATTTTTCGAACTCTTGCGATATTTTTTTAATTTTGGTCAATTATTTCTTCTTTATAAAATGTAAAATAAATAATTTGCACGGAAGAACGTTGCATAGTGACAGACATTTAAAAATTCGAAACATATATTTTATATTTGCATCTGCTTATCCATTCGAATAGATTTACAATAGATAATCAAATTCTAAAGCATCAGATCATGTGTCTACTTCATAAAAGTGAATCACAACATACGAAATAATCTACTGTATCTAATGCCAGCCAGTCACGAAAAATGTTCATCAAAGTCGATAGCTGATTTGTGATTTGTGCAAACTGTGATAGAAAAAGAAAGTTATATCTGCAGAGTTATTGCAGCTCTTCAGGTTTATACATTAAAGTGAATACATAATTTAGTGGCTCAGCAATAGCTACGTGCTTAAATATTTTATTATTTTATAGATATTTACAATTTCACTATCTGAAGCATATGATTATAATGCATATTGAATCTCACTGTTATTACGAAGATGGTTTATTTAAATGTATTCATTAAATGTTATATTGAATTTACCATGATATCTGTTGCTTTTATTTTCGCATTTCCATTACTGAACTATAATTTTAGAGAAACAATCGCATAAAATTGAATATTTCATTCAATTGCTTCATAATAATTTGCTTAAATGCGTAGCAATAAATAATAAATGTTTTATTTTGTAATAAAATGAACATTGATTTTAATTTTGGATAATTTAAATAACAGAATCTTTTAAACTGCTAATCTATCTATATCTTAATCCTTTCTCGCACGGTGGCTTTAAAAAAAGACACCTAATTTTAATTTTACCTGTACCAAAAACATTTTATTATACTTTTTTTAATTACATACCAGAAAATAAACAAGGGCATATTTTTTAATAAATTCATTTATAAATTCCGGTGAAAGATAATTTTTTCAAACAGATTTACTCCGAATCTGAAATGGTTAACTCAATATTTATGAAAATATAAATAAAGATTGTATAAGGCATTAAATTTTTTTTAATTGTAAATACTTCTGCCAAATATTTATGCATACGTTAAAATACAAAGGCCACATACAATAGATATTTCCACAATATATTATTCAATTTCCTGGTAGAATAAGAAGTTTGTATATGACTATCAGTCAAATACTACGGATTATTTTTAATTTCAACATTGCATAAAACGTGAATCAAATTAAATTAAGGCTTCTAATAGCTGAAATGTGTCGAATAAAATATTTATTAAAAAATAAACTCACAGTACTGTTATACTCGACATTATGTATAACACTCTGAAACCGTTTGAGTACTAAACAACAAATGTTCTCTTTATGAGGAAATAAAACTTCATTTCTTCCATATGAAATTTGTTCAGATATTTTTTAACACTTTCCAAAAAAATTGAAAAATGTTTATGAATGCAGTTTGTCTGTCTGTCCGTCCGTGTTCTGACTCCCGTAAATATAGTCCAATTGACATGAAATTCATGGATGTTATTGGATATCACTATGGCATGTACGATATTAAAAATGAAGTGTACAATATTTACAATTCATTTACAAAGACACTCAAAAGTATTCCACTATATTAAGGTTTATGGGGGAAAATCGTTTGCGAAATATTTTAATGATATTACACTATTTTAAACATACTGAAATTTATTTATATCAGCGCATTATTGTGGATGTATAATATGATGTGCATAGAATTTACCAGCCATTTACAGGGCCACACAAAAGAATTTGACTTAAAAAATTAACTATTGATGCCTATGAACAATAATTTCTAGAAGTGCATTTTCAGTCGCAGTATGCTATTTCTAAATTTAAAAATGTTTTTAAATATTAGCTGGTGTGGATACTTTCAATTTGCTGCACAAAATCTTTGAAGTACATTTCCGCTTACCCATGAAGTTTGCTGAATGGAAGTTTTCAACTCTGCTGTTCGTTTCACTGAACTAACTTTTAGCCTACCATGTAAGTATACATATAAATCCAAATGGAGAAAAATTAATTTAAAAATTGCCCTTTTTATACATGTAAATGTAAGTAGAAAATTCTGATTTTACATATTTATAATCATCATATCTTTATGTACCTTCGTCAGAATGTATTAGGAATGTCGAAATACCTTTTAAGCAAAATATTAGAAAACTGATATTTTCGTCATTTTCTGTACGATCAAAGATACCGGGTTCAATTTAAGGGGAAAAAATGCTAACACCATTCTACTCACTAACGGATTGGGGAGGCAAAATTCCACACAATTTTTCACCATCGATGTCCAGATAATCTCTCTGACACTGGTAATAGTCTTCTACATCGAAATTGACGAAAGTGACTTCAAGGCCGCAAACTTCCGAACTGGAGCGGATGACGACAAAGCGGCAGTACACATCTGACGGATAATATGAAGGATGATCTGGGCTGTAGATGGTAAATTCTTCCAGTCCATAACTTTGATCGCATCTTCGTGACGATGGAGCAAGTGTATCTGGTGCTGCAGAAAAGGAAAAAAATGTATATTGCACAAATAATTGAACTAAAGTATTACGATTATATTCATAAATTTCATTCCGTATAAGGACAATATTATGGATATCCTAAAAGGGACTTTAATAGCAAGTGAACAGTGACCACTATTAAAGTTGAGCTTGCGGGAAAGTAGACTTGTAAGGAATGTATGAAGTCAGGAGTTTATTTACGATGCTTCGTTGTTTTAATTGTAAATATCATTCATAGATGGCACAGTGCTATCCAAATTGCTAGAATGCTCAGATGAACACAGGAGTGCAATGTTGCGAGTTGGCTTTAAATCTTTCCAATTGCTTCATTACCAACCCCCTCCCTTTTTTGTTTGAAATAGAAATAGTTTTTTCATTAAAATACCGATGAAGTAATGCGAAAATAAAGTTACCAATGCCATTTATAAAAAGTGGTAGCAATAAAGAAGTAAGGAGTAACGAACTGAGAACAACGCTACAGGGATGACAAATTTTTCCACATCCGTGTTCCGTGCCATATGTGTACGAATTTTTTTCAAAAAATATTGTACGTGATCATGAAAATGGCAACCAAACAAAACGTGGATGAAATAGTAGCGAATCGCATTTAGCATTTAATTTTATTTTACGGTTACAGAAAGGGACATACGGTATTTATTACATTTTTTAAAAATGTGATTTAAAATATACTCTTTCTGATTCCGCCGACTGAACAGCTAATAATAATTACTATTAGATTTATATTTTATTATTGTTAACAAAATACAAGTATAATCGAAATTATCTGACTTGTAGTTTGGTTATTCTTTCTTTTTTTGCGTTATTAATTTTTTTATATTCATTTTTGTTGACTGACAAAAAAAAAAAAAAAAAAAAAAAAAAAAAAAGTCAAAATTTATTAAATATTTGCAACTGAATTTCAAGTTACCATTGTTTTATCAACGGTACTTTTATAATGTCTGATATAATCACACATTCCTTCCTGATAACCCTCAAATTCTCTAATAATAATAATAATAATAAGTAATAATAATTAAGCGAGCATTGAACAATATTGAAATTCATCGAATTTAAGTTTCTTCAATTTCTATCCAATCCAACTTGGACAAACTCACCTAGTTTCGCGCATTTCAACATATCTTGACTTAGAATTACTACTAGTGGTATAAGAAAATATTCTGCATAACTTTGCCATTCCCCTACTTGCGTACAAAAATGCAAAAGAATTTACTCATTTTTAAATCTTCACATATAGTTTCGAAGAATCCAAATTTTTTGCAGCATTTTCGCCGAAAAAGAATTTTTGGCAGAACTCTGATTTTAAACCGAAACCAAAACCGAATTTTCGTTCGACTTTTACTTAAAACATTAAATGACATGTTAAATAGTACACAATAAAAATTTTAAAGCTAAATTATTTATTGATATCTTTTGAAGTAGTTCTTATTTAAAACTTCATCCTAAAAGGGCTTTAGGAATAACTATCGTAAAGATAGGAGAAAGTAAAATCAATTCCTTCATATTCGACCGTCAAAACATAATTTATAATTTTATATTTTGAGTGTCAAAATGTTATTTGAATTTGTCTCTTTACTATTGATTTTTTTCTGTATTATATTTATATTAAACTGTTGAATTCTAAAAATATTGTTTATATTTAGACAATTTCAAGGAATATGTACAACCGCATTAATCCACAGCGTTGTATAATGGAGATATTTAAACGCTTTGCAGTCTAATTTTTATTTTCTCGAACAAGTTAAGAATAATTGAAGTAAATAATTTATTTTTAAATGAAAAAAAATGAATATTTAAAAGCTTATTTTTCTTTTTTTTATCGTTAAGAAATTAAGATTGGCCGTTTTATTGGGCTATGCAAATTTCCGCGAGTTTTGAAGTATTCGCATTATCTTCTCATTTTTGTTTTCACCATTTTCTTCTCCAAACAACCTGGTATTCAGAGTTCCGAGGAAAATAGCATTGTTGAGTTTTGAACACTGCTATTTCCGTATTCTAATATTCTCTTCACTTAAGGGTATATTTCGATTCAAACTGCTTATTTTACGATTTATTTTTGAATTCAGTTTTACACTCGAACTCATCAAACTCGCAGTTCTCTTATTTAGAAACGTCTCAAGGTGCCGTAATCGCCGATTCTTTGATAAATGCATAAAATATTGCAGAAAAAGCAATCAAAAACGGTATTTTGAACCGATTTTTCTGAAGCGGGAAATCTGTGGACGAAAAAAGGGTCATACTGAGAAGATAATTGTTTATAAATCAAATTCTAATGAATTGAGCGTAAAATGACATCTCACGGCACCTTATAGGTCTCTTCAAATATCCCCTCAGCAAGTTTCATGTTTCTACTTTTAAAAATGTGTCTGAAATTGTATCGGAAAATTTCGAGCTGTTGAAGGTGGAAAAGCGTTTTTTCGAATACACCCTTAATTGTAAAATTTTTGTAATAAAATAAGGCGAAAGTTAATTATTATACGAAAATAATAATAATCAAAATTCAAAAGTTGTAATCGTATGAGAAACCTGCTATTTTACCGTAGAAAGCAGATTATTAAGTATTTTTTCCCCCAGATTTTCCATTTAAACATGAAATATGAAAATTCTAACTTTCGTGAAATAATAATAATAAAAATAATTTTACCCCCCCCCCCCGAAAAACATTAACAATAAAAAAAACAATGAACTCGATTATTTTGTATTTCGATTGCGAGTTTTTACGAGACTGGAAATTAATTTGTACTAAGAATACAGCATATAAAATTATGAAAATAAAAATCTTCAAAATTGGAATAAAATACTACATATAGATATACACTATATTGCCATTGATTATGGGACACATGCGATTTTAGACATTTTACTAAATATCTAAAAAAATACATGAGGAATCATCTCGAAACTCTTAGAGTATAAATATAATAGTATACGTCATACATCTCCGTGAAGAGTTTTTACCGAAACTCCATAGGGGACCGTCAACAAATTAAAAAAGAATGAATATCTTTTGAATAACCCTGTCAAAACTAATGTAGCAAAAGCGCTCAAACTCTAGATTATGACTGAATGCCTTATTGTAATATACTGTGTTCATTTTTATGCAAATAGCATGCATACTCGCAGAATAATTAAGGTTTTTATAAAAATGGCCCCAAATTTTTCTAAGTTTTTCCCTTATAATTTTCAGAGTTCTTAATATAAAATAATATTTTTTTCAGAAAATATGACAAACAACATTGCACACAGTACCTTGTAATCAGAATTAAAAAATAATGAAAATTGTATACAAAATGAGTTGGTGTACTAAATAATTTTTTACTGCGCATGCGTCAACGATATCAAAATTTCATTTGCATATTATGTTAGCTAAATATATAGAGCAACTTTTGTGAAAGTCACAAAATCATAACTTGAAAATTCTGAAAATAATCGTCAATTGAATAAGTTGAAAATCCGTTATTCTCAAAATGAAGCAAAAACAAGAGGGGTTGTATCCATATATTCATTGATTAGTGTCAATATAGAATACACAATACGGGATGTTACGATTACTTTTGGATAAAATCCCTCATTTTTTTGCTTCATTTTGGAAACAACGGATTTTGTTGTTTTTCTATAGACGATTACTTTCAGAATTTTCAAGCTATAATTTTGAGACTTTTACAAAAGTTGCTCTATACATTTAGCTAACATAATATGCAAATGAAATTTTGATATCTTTGACGCATGCGCAGTAAAATATTATTTAGTAAACCTACTCGTTTTTCATACAATTTTTATTATTTTTTAATTCTGATTACAGGGTACTGTGTGCAATGTTGTTTGTCATATTTTCTGAAAAAAATATTATTTTACATTAAGAACTCTGAAAATTATAAGGGAAAAACTTAGAAAAATTTGGGGCCATTTTTATAAAAACCTTAATTACTCTGCGAGTATGCATGCTATTTGCATAAAAATGAACACAGTGTATTACAATAAGGCATTCAATCATAATCTAGAGTTTGAGCACTTTTGCTACATTAGTTTTGACAGGGTTATTCAAAAGATATTCATTCTTTTTTAATTTGTTGACGGTTCCCTATGGAGTTTCAGTAAAAAATCTTCACGGAGTTGTATGACGTATACTATTATATTTATACACTAAGAGTTTCGAGATGATTCCTCATGTATTTTTTTAGATATTTAGTAAAATGTCTAAAATTGCAAGTGTCCCATAATCAATGGCAATATAGTGTATATATATATATCATCTTCATTGTAACAACATACCTGCATACTGTAAACATTAAGACCCGATTTACTCGCAAACGTTTGTATTTTTTCACAGGGTTTTAAGGTCACATACCAATAAAAGTTGGCACCAATACCCCAATTGCTTACAATACCGTTTTTATTTTTATTTATCAAGTTATTATTAACATTATTATTTTATTTTGGACCAATGCAACCAACACCAAAGGAATATGTATGTATAAAATGAATCGAAAATGTTACAGTTATGCTTGAGAGAATAGGTCAGAACACAACCCTAAAATCAAAGTCAAAACTGTTGTATTGAATACGATTTTTTTTTTCTATGTTATTCATATATCGAACATCTGTTTCAACGTACGAGTGAAACTACACTTCATGACATCTGTGTCGACAAAGTAATACACCCAATTTCGATTACCATTTACGTGTACTTGAAAGAAGACGCCTTTCACTTGATTTTATTCTTATTAACTTATTAAAAATTGCAATAAATAGCTTATTTTCCATTAAACTAGGCGTTGGAGGCCACCGCAATACTTACTCATCATGGATATGCATAACATAAAATATGAAAATAAAACATGTATAAAATATTTTTAAAATGCATTCGAATTCCAAAATAAAATTTAAACTTATATTTAAATATTGTTAATACATAGTAATACTTTATTATGGAATTGCTGATGAACCAATTTTGACAAATTTTATAAAACGCCAGACTACTCAGGTAGTACCGAATTGCGTAAAAGAAACATCTTTATAAATCCGAAAATAATAATCATATTAAATAACAGTTTACCGCGTCGGATTAATGCTATCTTTTCCAATTAAAATATACCTTTGAAATGAAATTTGAATGAAATACAGGGTCAGGAAAAGTCGATGAGTGTGGACAACCGTATGACAAATATCTCGGCAACTAATTATTCGATAGACTTCGCTCTCTATGCAAAATTTGCCTTTTTTATTGCCTTTTACATCTACACCTTCAAATAAAAAATTTCGAAAATTTTTTTAACCTTTCATCATAACGAATATTTACAAAGCCCCCCAAAAATAGTTCCGGATAATCGATGTTACTAATATAAAATAAGCTTCTGTCCATTATTACATACTGAGTACATACTAAATTTTAAGTCTCTATCTCAATTTGTTCGGGAGATAGAATTTTTAGAAATATAATGATAATATTCTCAAACTACTGAAACAATTTTTGCTTCAATATTATTTATTTAACTTCTTCCCTGAACTTAAATTAAAATTTTAAAGCAATATTTCAAAAATTTAGGAAATTTGATGATGCAAATCTTGTACCGTACCAAGATATTAAATTATTTTTTTTTACCCTTCTTCTATCTTCAATAGAAGAAAGTATTGTAATCAAAAGTTTTTTTTACTTCCGGTTTTCGACAGATTCACACGTTTTAGGGGTCAGATTTCAAAAAAATGTTTTTACAAAATGTCTGTATGTCCGTGTATGTGTGTGTATGTGTGTCCTTATGTCGCTATTAACGAAAAGTGTATGAAGATATGCATAGAATTGAACCAAATTTTGTGTGTATGTTTTTTGTTGTGGCAAGCAGGTTCTCCTTCAATTTTGAAATATTCCACCGAAAGGAGGCGCTGTTATAGCTATTTTTGTGCCATTTTCTTTATTAACACCAAAAAGTGTATGAAGTTATGCATAGAATTAAACAATTTTTTTTTTATGTAAGTGTTCGGCTATGGCTAATTGGTCTTTCCTAAATTTGAAAAAATTAGTTGGAAGGGAGCGCTGCAATGGCGATTTTTGCGAAATTAAAAATATTGTACCATTGAAAAATGTATGAGTTATGCATAGAATTGAACCAAATTTTTCGTGTAAGTGTTTGACTATGGGGCATTTCCATGCGAATTTGTTAGTCTGTTACACAACTAAAAATCGCTATGCTTGTTGGCCACCGTTATTTTCGAAAAGTTTGCTTCGCCTTATTCAATTGATGATATATCTTCGATAAACTATGTCACATTTTCTCGTTTTAAAATACTGGTAGCAAAAAATCGTACTACGTAACAGACAAACAAGTTCGCATGGAAATGCCCTATGGCTAGTTGTTCGTCCCTAAATTTGAAAAAAAATCCTACGGTATGGCAAGCAGGTCCTTCCAAAAATGAAAATAAATATCTGCCGGAATGGGGCGCTGTAAAAGTGATTTTAATGCTGTTGTCATTATTGTAGCATCGAAAAATGTATAAAGTTATATAAATAATTGAACCATTTTTTTTATATATGTTTTTGGCTATGGCCAGCAGATCTTTCTTGAATTTGGAAATATTCCGAGGGAAAGGAGCATTGTGATAAAGCTTTTTATATCTGTTTCTCGATTCTTCGTCTTTTTACTGTCCATCGTTCTTGCAGAAACGGAAACTACCGTCCTATTAAACCGGCTTTTACAAACAATAATGATAACAGAAAAAGGGAAATGTAATGAATTTAATAAACATCTTGATCCACATTAACAGTTTAAGACGAAAATCAAAGATGGTACAGTATTAAATTAATAATATTAAAGTATTATTATGTGTAACTAATTTTTGAAATATTAAAATGTACGTATGAGATAGAAGAAAGTTTTGGTACATCCAAGTAGTTTAAATTATAATGACAATTTTTTTTTACACCAATGAAGCTATTTCTCCTTTAATATTTATGTAAATAAGAAGATCTAGGGATTATAGTAAATAACTGTTTAATCAGGGCTACACTAGATACCGGGCTTGCTCATTCCTTATCACGACGTCACAAAAGGTGGCTGGCCGCTATCTGTGATTGGTAAAAACAGAGCTCAAAGTGACGCACCCATCGTTTTGTATCAACCACTGGACGTCATTCAGCCACCTTTTGTGACGTCATGAAAGGAATGAGCAAGCCTGGTATCTAGTGTTGCCTTGGTTTAATACCTCCAGATTATATGATACATTTATAATATTTTCAGCTTTAAACTGAGGGGAATTTGGGGTTATTCTTGAACATAAGTTGACACATTCGGCTATATATTTACAGAACTCTCTATCGGGACATCTTTTCCGCTTCGAAGCTAAAAAAATATTCTCCTTTTATTTCAGAATGTTCCCAGGCCAGCTTGGATAAAAGTTATAGTCAGCGAATACATATCTGTATGGGTTTGGTCTCTACGTCATTCGTATTCTGCGGGAAACTACTCAGAAAATCACTTGGCAGTGGCGCAGCCAGAATTCAGTTCTGGGGGGGTTGAGTTTCTGATAAAGAAAGGTATTTGCCGGTTATTTGAATCACCGGTTAATAGAATCAGTACTAATTAGAATATTCAATGTATAATACTTAAACTCAAAGAGCATCTGTATGGCAGGAAATCATCATTCTTTTAGCATAATATGTCTCAGAAAAGTGATTTAGTTCAAATAATCAATTTTTACCCAACTAATCCTTAAAAAAAAAAAAAAAAAAAAAAAAAAAAAATTGCAATATGCATTTTCACAATTTTAAGTAGAATTTTTGCTGTTTAAAGGAATCAGTTTATAAATGAAATTTGATTCAACAAAACGGCAGATTCCGAAGTACACTAAAGAGTTTAAATATTAAGTTTGGTTTTGATTCATATAGGCGGCACTTATAGCGATCTTTTTAAGCTCTGGGAGGGGTTTTAATTCCAAAACCACCTCCTTGGCTGCGCCACTGTCACTAGGCATGGAATGTGTTGAGAACCCAAAACCGCATTCACATTTATATAATTGTTCATAATGTAATGTTTTAACTACACAAACTTTCATTACAAACTTCATTTACAGAATTAATTTTCTAAAAAAAGATATTGCTTAATCAGTGATAAATTACTCGGATTAAGTATATTGTAAACTTATATTAAATGAATATTGTGCGTTTGAAATTCTGTCCTTGTATTAAAATACAAATGTATTTTCGGATTATAGTTCGTCACTACTAGTTTCATTACTGTGATTTTATCCATTGAAAAGTTATATTAAGAGCCCACACTACTGACTGAAAAAGACCCGGATGACAATGTAAAGTGTATGAAGGCGTTCCTTTCAAATATCTCGCTCAAATTTTAATATTTTGACGTGATTTTTTTGCATAGGATAGCTGAGGACGATCCACAATCGTGCTAGTTTTTACTTTTTCAATTTTGGTTATAATCCTTTATATTATGATAGTTTCAGTATCATAACCGGTTCAAACTGGTTCTGAAGTTAAAGCATTTTTTTTTTTTTTTTTTTTTTTTTTTATGTGAAACCAAAATTGAAAAAGTAAAAACTAGCCCGGTTGTGGATCTTTCTCAGCTATCCTATGCAAAATAAATCAAGTCAAAATATTAAAATTTGAGTAAGATATTTAAAAGAACGCCCCCATAGATTTTACATTATCATCCGGGTCTTTTTCAGTCAATAGTGTGGCGTCTTAATGATTCTGATATTTAATTTCGACTACGTATGAGCTAAAATACAAATGAATTAAAAAAAATAATTCTTTACTTTTCATTTTTTATAGAGTATTTCAGTCTCTCACTTACTGTTAATTCTTCCAGGATCTACTGCGGAAGGTCCAGCGGGCATAAGGGCGGAAGGAGGAACCCCACCGCACGGCACTTGTCTGCCTCTGATGACGAAACCTGCTCCCGGAAGAACATGATCTGCACTGAAATGTATCAATTTTTCGGAAGTAGTGAAATCGTACAATCCTGAAAATAAATGAAAGCGTCACATGTCAATACGTAGTGTGAGAAAAAATCATTGTAAAATTTTATATTTAAATGATTCATTTCTAATAAATTACTGCATTTGCATAATGCTCTGTGAATAAAGAAAAAAGAGAAATATTAGTGATTCATTGAGTCTTTGGAATTTTCTCCGAACTGTATATATAAAGCAGAGTAAATGTTGTACTATTATTTCTAATTAACTCATGACTGTCAAGAGGAATAGAACATAGCCAAACCTTTGCCATAGTAGATCTTTTATTTTGTCAATTACCCCAATTCTGACTTATCTAATAATCAGAGTTATAATTTAATTGTTATAAAAACTATAGCCATCTTTATCTCAGTCAAGAGAAATAGAACATGCTTAAAATTGAAGGTAAAAACAAGCCAGTAAATGTTTTACCTTGGCAATTACCCCAATTCTGACTTATCTAATAAAGAGAGCTATAAGTTAATTGTTATAAAAACTATTAGTCATCTTTATCTCAGCCAAAAGGGATGGAACATGCTTACAATTGAGGTAAAAGCAAATCAGTAGATCTTTTACTTAGGCCATTATCCCAATTCTGGCTTATTTAATACAGAAAGCTGTAAATTAATTATTATAAAAACTAAAGCTATCTTTATCTCAGTCAAGAGGAATGGAATATGCTTGCGATTGGTGGTAAAAACAAGCCAATAGATTTTCTATTTTGGCAATTACCCAAATTTTGGCCTATCTAATACAGAAAACTATAAATTAATTGTTATAAAAACTATATCCATCTTTATTTGTTAGTTTAAAGAGGTTTTTGTCGATTTTATGACACCGTT